>CM046066.1:10638312-10640812 GCA_025215515.1 Schistosoma japonicum
TTCGCACTCTGTTGACTCCACAGGCTACTTCCGGTAAGCCAGCGTCCTCACGCGGTCTTGACAGGTAGTCAGCTATTACGTTTCGACTTCCTGGTATGCGACCAATCGTGAAATCATATTCTTGCAGGCGTAGTGTCCATCGTGACAATTTTCCTCGGGGGTCTCTTGCCGTCTTCAACCACTGTAGTGGCTTGTGGTCGGTCTCAATGTAAAATGGCTGGCCTAGCAGATACGGTCTCCACTTATCTACTGCCCAAACGATCGCTAGACACTCTTTCTCGATGGTCGGGTACTTCAGTTCCGTTGGCGTTAAAACGCGGCTGGCATATTCCACTACGCCGTCATCCTGCCGAAGTACTGCACCAATGCCAAAATCACTGGCATCTGTGTCCACTGTGAACTGTTTTCCACGGACCGGTAGTCTCAATGTCATCTGCTTTGCGTTTAATAGCTGCTTGATCTGATCAAAGGTTTTCTGATGATGATGATGATGATATATTTTGTATTGTTGACAGATGACAAGATTTCAGGCACACTGTAATGCTACTACTAGTAATGTCACTATTATTATTATTATATTATTATTATTATTATTATTATTATTCTATTATTATTATTAGTAACTACCAGTTATACCCTATCCATCATTGACACCAATAACATCTATCAAACTTCAGAATAAAAAAGTATACGATGTGAATATCTATGCCTGTTTATGTGTCTGTATGTACACCCAATTTGTTGGCATACCCTCACTTAGATATTTTACCTTAAGGGGGTACTTAAGTTATATGCTTAAATGCATCCATATTACCAGGTTTCAACTTTGTTAATATAGAAGAGATAACATGAAAATGTGTTTATTCTCTCTAATATTTTGTTCTCAATACATAATTCGTGTATGTCGTGTGCTGATGAATATGTCAATCATAATCAGGTGAATAAATATATTATTATTACTATTATTATTAATAGTAGTAGTAGTAGTAGTAGTAGTAGTAGTAGTAGTAGTAGTCGTAGTAGTAGTAGTAGTAAAAGTAGTAGTAATAGTAATAGTATTGGTAGTAATAATAATAGCAATACAATAAATACTCATACCTACCAGTAGAAACTTATATTCTATTCATTTATAACACTGTTTCTTTCATTATCTTCATTTGTCAATGTTTAATTGTATAAAGTAAAATCGAAAATGGAACAAAAAACGTTATGCTTCATTATTTTTGTTTGCATTTGTTTGCATTGTGTATTTTCTTTCTTTCTTTCGTTCTTTCTTCACTAGTTAGCTCTTGTTCTCCTTTGATAAAGTTTTCTTTGTGTTCTTCATTCTGTATTTCATTTTTAGTCTATTCATTAAATCAATGTGTGTGTGTGAGTGTGTGTGATAAACGTGAACAAGTGAATGTTCTTTAGTAGTGAAGGTTAAAAATGAAAAGTAAACATTGAAGTAAATACATTGACAGGTGGTTTTTACTGTGTATCTATGTGTGGTGTGTGTGTGTGGAAAAAAGTCTGTGAGTGAGAATGAGGGGGGGGGAAGTAGAGAGGGGAGGGATAGGGAGTAACACAGAAATGATTACGGTTTTGTTTATCAGTTTGCTCATAAAATCATGATGTTCAATAAAGTATTTAAAAAAATATTTTTTTTTTCGTCAGAAAAATTTAAAGAACCAAACACCCTTGTATGTTTACGTATATAGACAACTGGAAATGTGTACTTATGACCTAGACAACAGTTCTTCTACAGTTTAAACATAAATAAACACAATACAATTTTCTCTTTACAAATCATCAAAATATTGAGGTATTTCGGTCAGGATACTTACATATGGCAATAGATATTGATCACTTTCAGTTCATAACAAATCAACAGGAAGATCCAAATACATATGATATCACGAATTAGTCTGAATTAGACAATCATTGATCACCTGAAAGCACTGGACAGCTGTTTCATCCAGTAAAGTTCAACTGTATCGGGATGTGAGGCAGCTACCCACCGATGGCAATCGTTGAGGTCATGCAAACCTATCACAAACTGACTGAATCAGAAATATCAACAGTCGGAAGCCGATTTAGTGGTGTAATGGCAAAGGTGTCTACACAGTCAGAGGGTCCTGTGTTCGATCCCTGATGGGGTCGTGGGTGTGTGAATAAGACAGCTGTCCAGTGCTTTCAGGAGATTAATGGTCGTCTAGTTAAAAGTAATTCGTGATATCAAAACAGTTAGAAGTTATCAGTTTAGAAGTCATTCCGGCGTGTAGCAACTGTCATGCAATTCCATTTAACTCTTTCAGTGATTACAGCTGATTGATATGTGGGTTTTGAATTCTAATCGCATCACTTATAGCATATTTAGTAGTCCAGCTTTTCAGTAATAAGAAGAAACCTAACTGGATTATTATTAGTGCGATAAGTTAGAATGTATTATGTAGTAATTTTAATGGACTTGTTTGTAATTTAATGTTCTGTATGTTGTCAGAAATATGATAACACTCAC